>CM036321.1:9662155-9708583 GCA_020567845.1 Rhododendron henanense subsp. lingbaoense | reverse complement strand
GTGTGAGGGGTATATGTGCACTCATCCTCAAATCCTTTAGATAAGTTGTGTTCAATGTTATATTCTTAGCCGTTGAATTAGAATTGGAGGATCCTCCAATTCTTGGATTTGAGGAGGAGCCAAACTCAGCCGACACCAAAAAGGCCGTTTCTTTGACAATCGAAATGAAATCTGTGTTTTTATTTTTTTTTAAATCAAATTTTTTTTGAAAAAAGCTGTGTTTGGTTTTGTTTTTGAAATTTTTTTTGAAAAATAATAGGGGTAATAAGTGGAGAGAGATAGAGAGAGAAATGTTAAAAGTATGGGGAATCTAGGAGAAATTTTTTGAAAAATACTTTTTGAAAAGCAAAGAGAACACAACATAAATCTGAGTTTACTTGTAGTCTTTTCTATGTATACATTGCCACGAGTGCATACAAACACACGCGAACAAACATCTCAACAAATTACCTTTCTGTTTTTTGCAAAATCTATTTAATAAAACACAAGGGTGTGGGGACCATACAAACACAAGTTGAAAGAAGGGCTGAGATTTATTTGATCCAAGGGTTGATTTGTGCTCTCCAACTCTCTTAAGAAAACACCCACACTCTTACAAATATATTACAAAAATACCATTGATTCTTTTTACCCATTGCTCGGCTTCTGGCGTGCCGTAGGCACGGGAAACACTAGTTATTTATAAGAACAATTATTTTAAAGTGTACAATGTTTCAAGTTAAAACAAACAGAGTACTCCCTCCGTCCCTTTTTTAAAGTCCAGTATTCCATTTTGGGTTGTCTCTTAATAAGTGTCCATTTTGTAAAGTTAGTGGGTAAAAGTTGGTACATTTTTTATTTTTGTCCCTAAAAAGTAGATTCTATTTTAAAAAGTTAGTGAGTAAAAGTGTAATGATGATGTCTCCATAGAGAGTAAATTGGAAAAATAGAGATAAAAGTTGATGTGAAATGTATAATGATAATATTTTCTTAATAAGTTAAAGTTACGAATCGAAATATTTAAAAAGGGACGGAGGGAGTACTTTTTTTTTAAAAACTCGGTAGTCAACGTGTTATTCTACTTCTCATGCTACTTGATAGTAAAATAAATATAACAATAGCTACCAGTATCAGTTGCCAAATTAAGCATTGGTCAATCTTGTTGAAGATTATATATGGAATCCACATATGTTTTTCTTAGAAAATATATGATTGTTGAAGATTATCAGATAAGCAACTACAGTATCATATCACAGTAGCCCTCATTCTCCATGTTCTGCAAATCATCAAGATTGGCTCCAATTTAACACAGCCATGTTTGTGGACTTTGGAGCAGGGGTGGAGCCAGGATTCGGCCACGGGGGTGGTACCGTTCAATGGAAATCTAGTTAGATGTTGTGCGAAAAAAAAAATGAGGAAGAAAATTAATTGTAGAAAGCCATAAATTAAGTTTTGTCGTGGATTTTTTTTAAAAAAAAAAAATTAATCTTGTAGTCTCTTCATCTCGACATCCATCTTAATTTATATATGGAATCCCCATATCGTTTTTCTACTTTATACTATTTCTTAGAAAATGTGACCTCTTTGACTTCATTGACTACTGTTTTAGCAAGTCACCCATTGTTTGCCGAATTGAAATTAATCTTGATTTCCTTTGTTTTTTCAAATGGATATATGTCCTGATAAATTTCTTCGCATCCTTCGCATATCATTGCTTTCAGTACTACAATCTTGATTTCCTTTGCAAGAAACTCCACCGCACGCTACCTAAGCTTCATGAAGCTTATTTCTAATTGCATGCTCTTGAGGGCTAAAGAATATGTTTAGCTCCACCGAATAGTTACGGAGGCTTACATTTTGTTTGAAACTTATGAAAAAAGAAGTGAAAAAAAAAAAGAGAGAAGGAAACGTAAGAAAAAAAATTCCCTTTCTATGTTAGGTCTGCAAAGAAAGGGCTTATTTACCTTTTTGGTTCCCAAAGTATTTCCGTCGTGCCACTTTGGTCTCCAATATTCCAATTGTAAACATTGCCTCCCCAATGTATCAATTTTGTGTTTAATTGGTCCCTGGGGGTCACGCCGTTCCTTCCCTCCGTCAAATTGGAGGGCAAGTTTGGTATTTCATCATCTCCATAGCTTATTTTCTTTTTTGGTCCCCAAAGTATTTTCGCCGTGCCATTTTGGTCCCCAATATTATATCAATTGCAAGTTAGGGATGGTGGAAGAACTGATGTGTAGGGGGGGGGGGGGGGGGGGGGGGGGCGCTACGATACACGGATCTGCGAGTTTTGACGAAGTACTCGCACCGACACAACACATGTGCAGGATATGTACGGGACCCGGCAAAAAAATAATCGTCGCCACAGTCGTTGTAGAACGACGTTCTTCTACTGTGATATATTTTTTCTCCTTTTCAATTAGGGTTTATTTTATTTGACAGTAAAGTTAGGCTCACCGCACTTTTGTCCACAGCATATCGTGCGGGGCTCACTCCGGGTCCTAAAAAAATACAGAAAAATACTCATAAATTTTAAAATAATTATTTATGGGGCTTTGAAAAAAATCAGCTCCAACGGATATCAGTAGGGTATGTTTTATGAATTCGTAGAGGGGAAACTGCTCAGTTTCGCAATTTTGCCCATACAAATTCAAAAAACATATTTACCGATATCTGTTGGAGTTGATTTTTTTTAAAGGGTCCCATAAATAATTATTTTAAAATTTATAAATTTTTTATGTATTTTGTTGGGGCCCACTAACATGTGATGGACAAAAATGCGGTGGGCGTATCATTCCTGTAAATTAAATGGGTCTTCATTAGCCTTTTGATGGGTTGTTATTATACTTTGATGACAAAACAAATGAATAAAAATGTATTTTTCATACATAAATTATCTATCTTTTTATGGAAATTTACAAATATAAAAAATATTTCAATTGGTACATTGGGGACCAAAATGGCACGGTGGAAGTACTTTGGGGACCAAAAAAGAAAATAAAGCTATGGGGGGTGAAATATCAAGTTTGCCCTTCATTTTGACGGAGGGAAGAAACGGCGTTACCTCCAGGGACCATTTAAACACAAAATTGATACGTTGGGGACACAATGTTTACAATTGGAATATCGGGGACCAAACTGGCACGACGGAAATACTTTGGGGACCAAAAAAGCAAAGAAAGTGAGAAGAAAATCACGAAACTCGAGATCATGCAAAATACATTTTCCCTAGACTAATTTCCTTACACTTTTCCTCAATTATTTTTCTTCCTTTCTCTTCATTTCCCTGAAAAGCAAACAAAGTATACACCCCGGGCATTGAGAAAGAAAATATATTTGTTGTTCCATATAAAAAGAAATAGTACTACAAAGATCTGGAAGTAAACATATGTATCCAGTAGTATCTGATGAATGTAGGCCAGTATGTCAACAATCCCAACGCCAGGAGGGTTGCGTCCACTTGTGGTGTCCCTTACCCAAGTTGCTAGAATATTTACAAATCCCAAAAGCAAAGGAGAAATTAAGAGAGTATCAGTACTATTGGCATGAAAGTGAAAGCAAACGGATCACTACCTGTCTACTTGTTTATGAACTAGTTTTAAGAATACATAATAATGCTACTCTGCCGGTGAGATTGAGTCGCCGACAGAGTCGTCGTTGTGTCTGTCATGTCTGTTTTTGCTTACTAATTGTGTCATCTACTGCAACTTATGTATTAGGAGAAATTAAAGGAAAACATGTGGTACTGCTCTCTTTCTAATTGTGTTTCCTGATATGTGTCTCCAGTATTTTTGCTGTATACAAGAGCTAATGGCCATCTTTTTCTAGGTGCAACGTAGCAATAAAAAAAAACTTGAATCATGGGTCAATCTGATCAGGTATCATTAGTTTCTGTTAGACAACACAATAGGTATACAAAAATGGTTGTAAATATAATTCCAAAAATACTACTGACGCAAATCTACTCGATCATGCAATATCAATGTCTTTTTTTTTTTTTTTTGAACAGCGAAAAAGAATTTTATTAATTTTTGAAATCAAATTACAAAAATTAAAAAGATCTAAAGAACGAAGCACCAAGAACTAGAAGGGAAAAATAAGCACCCATAGATGGCAAGAAGGGCTGGCTCCCACATCGGGAGTTTGGGTTTGTGTGTGTGTGTTTAAAGGGTTCACTCTACCTCTCCCTAGTCAGCAATTGCCTAGGTGAGTTTGGTAGGTGAAATTACCCTATTGCCCTCCCTCAAAAAAAAAAAAAACAGATAGCAAGAAGCCAACCAAGGCATACAACCCCAAAGAATTAAGAAGCACCACACCCAAACCCAACCAAGGCAAAAAGACACCTAAAATAAAATCCACTCCTAAGATGACTAAGGATCAATCATTACACTGAGATTAATCCTGAACATTGGCCTTTGCGCCATCTTCGGCTCCGTAGTCATGCAATATTAAAGTTTGATTGACTTGAGTTTTGGTTTACACGTATTCAGTTGTTCAAAAAAAAAAAAAAAGTCCCTATAAACTGAACAGATAAGATAATGATAACGAAAATTCGACTGTGCTTAAGGATGTTTTCGGTAGTGAAAATTTTGTAGATTTTTATTTGTGGTTGAGAAGTTATTAGGTAGTGATCAATAAGTTGTTGAGAAATGTCAAGTTGTTTCTGGTATTGAATAAGTTGTTGATAGATTTGTGAGTAGAGTTAGTGTAGCAAAAAAAGTTTTTGTTGACAATTTTTTTGTTAGTGGAAACGGAATGGTAAAATGCTGAAACTTTTTTGTTAGTGGAAACGAGATGGTAAAATGCGTTAACTTTTTAGTATTTTTTGTTAGTTGAAACACCCCTAAGGTGCACGATACCTTCACTTCCAATCACCTAACAAAACTATATGCCATCATGCATATCCACTGGGAAATTTTTTTAAAAAGAAACCTTGAACTTTTAAGAACTTTACAAAAAAGCACTTGAACTTTAACTAATGACAAAAACAGAGGGTTAAATATATTTTTGTAAATAATAAAAAAATGGGGTTAAAATAATTTTTGATAAATAGTAATGAAAAAAAACGTTATTGCTTATTTATTATTAAAAAAGAAAGAATTAAATTAAATGTAATTTTTGAAAGTAAAAAGTAAAAAAGAAAAAAAGAAGAAGGATAATGCTTTCCGTTAGCTCCATCCGTTACAAATGGACGGAATTTGATGGCGAGGCCTAATTGTTAACGGAATGGTAAGTTCAGGTGTCTTATTGTCATTAGTTAAACTCCATGTATTTTTTTTGTAAAGTTCATAAAAGTTCAAGGACTTTTTTGAAAATTTTCCTATCCCACTAGTTGGTCACATAATTTGTTGGCAATAACGTACCAGGTCGACAACACCACATTGTATTTCAGAAGTATTGACAATATAACCCCCGACCTTGGATAAATTTTTGTCTAAATTTTGTAAGCATAAAACAAAGTTTGGAGTTTTGAATATGGAGGTCGCATTTTGATATGTCTGCACAAATGAAACTTATTTTGAATTGCAATCCAAAAATCATATGCTGTTAATGTCTCACTAAAATAATATACTTCAGTTGCTGACTCGCTAAGTTACAATGTCCGATCAACTTAATTTTTATTGTAACCTTTCGGGTCAAATTTCTGAGATCGACCCGTTGAGGTGAAATTTTCGAGATTGAGATGAATCCCGGTTTGCACTCATATAGCAGTGGAGGGTGCTGCAGCTCCATTAAGCTATTGGTTTTCTTACGAGTGCTCCATTTCTCTCGATCGGAATTTTATAAGCAGATAAGCCTCTAATTAATTTGGTAAAATAAAAAAAACTTTTTCCGTTCTTTTTTGAGAGAGGGTATTCCTACGTTGTTGGAGTTTGTCCCACATCGGTTAATTATCTTCTCCAAAATTAATATGTGAGCCTGGGCGGCCTCTTCACCATTTGCTAATTGGTTTGGAGTTGGATGTTTTAACATGGTATTAGAGCTAGGGTTTCGGAGTCTTTTTCCTTTTGTCTGTGCCATAGTTGCACTTTCTTTCATTGTGATCCGTGTGTTCCGGATCCTTTGTTTATCTCTCCACGTGCGAGTCGGGGGGTCGCACGTGCGGAGGAGTGTTGGAGTTTGTCCCACATTGGTTAATTATCTCCTCCAAAATTAGTCTATGAGCCTGGGCGGCCTCTCCACTCTTTGCCAATTGGTTTGGAGTTGGATACTTTAACATGGTATCAAAGCTAGGTCTTGGGTGGCCTCACCTCTCGTGGGAAAGTCTCTGTCATTTCTGTTGCCCTAGTCAATCACTCAGCTCCTGGTCTGTCACCTCCACATGCATCCGGGCTGCACGTGAGGGAGAGTGTTAGACTTGTTTCACATCGCCCATTTAAGCCACCCAAGCTTGGTTAATAAAATTTAGAGGCTACTCCACCTATTGCCAATTGATTTTAAGTTGGAGCCCTCCAAAAAATCTAACATACGTATATCCCTACCATTCTCTCGGGTATATATAATAATTATATTATGGGGCCGGTTATATATACTCACACAAAATTTAACACAATTTTTGATACAAGATCTCAGCCATTCATTTCAATGGCTGAAATTAGAACACACTCTATCCACCTTCTCCACCTCCTCACCTAATCCCTCTCTCTCTCCTTCCCCACCACACACCCCATCTTTCTCAGACAAACTCCAGCCGGTTCCTCCATCCCCGGCAGCTCCATTTCCGACGATCCCATATCCGGTAGGCACGTTTCCTCTGTAGACAACACCAATCTTCCTCCTCCATTCCCCACGACATCCATTCAAACTCCAAAACAATTAAACAAACAAGATCCCAAAGCAGACAAAAGAATCTATAATAAACGAAACAGATACAAAAAAATACAATGTGAGATTAACATGGATATTCACATAACACACACTACACATTCACATGGAGTCCTACACACACTACACATTCAGTGTGTGTGGGATCCACAATAAATGTAAGTGCATGTGTGTAAATTAATTTGTTTGTGTAATGAGTTTGTGATTGTAAACTTTTTGTTTGTATAATCAATGGCGGAATGTTAAATATCAAGAAAGTGCTTAACTTGGATCCGATATGCAAAACCTGAATCCCATAACGCCAATCCAAAAATATCTGAATCAAATAATCTAACTAACCATCTGATCGGATATATCAAATCCAATGTGGTAATAATCCGATCCTAACTTTGTTTTGTTTAAAAAAAAAAAAAAACAATGTTAAAATACCTACAAATTGAATTTGTAGTACTTACTTGAATCTACTTATCAAGTACTCGAGCATCTTTAATGCCGTAGGAAGTTGAAAATAACCTTAAATTGAACAATACTACCCCTGTTCCAATTTAAATATCTCCTATAGGGATTCGTGTAGTTTCAAATCCCCCAAAAAATATTTCTACATATTTTTATATTTACTTTGTTACACCAAATCGAAGTGCTCATTGAGTATTTTAATTTGGTGTAAGAAAATCAAAAAAATATATATGTAGAAATAGGTTTTTTTTTTTGTTTGAAAATGCACGAATTCCCGTAAAAGACATTTAAAGTGAGACAGAGTGAGTAGTAAATAAGAACAATTTTTTTAAACAATACAAAAGACTTTATTAACCAATTATAAAAGATACAAAGACTAAATGAACAATAGCAAATAACATCAAAACGAGAGAAAAGAAAATCCCTAACTAAGTTGGCACCATACACCAATGATTATATGCACATCAATTCCCTATCCAACTCTCATACTCTTATGACCAAACAAATTGTTCTTGTAATTCCAAAACCTTTCGTCCACACGAGGACCTCCAATCTAACCTGCCATTCAAAGCCCCAACAACCCAAAGGTCCAAACAAAAACAAACTCGATTCGATGCAAAAAAAAAAAAGAAGAAAAAATTATACCTTTCCTTTAATATTTAGTACCTCTGATAGCCATGGTGAGTAAGGTGTAGTTTCTTTACACTTTTTTTTTTTTTTGATAGGCAACAAAATTTTATTAAGAACTTGACACAGGGTACATCAAGTTGGGGGAGAGGGGAAGGGGAATCCAACAATAAATTGGATGAAAACACCTGTTGGGACGAAACCCAAAACACCCAATGGGCCTCAATATGCCCAGATATACAATAAAGTTCAAACACCTAAAGGCCTAAAGCCCAGATATATAAATCAGCCCAAAAACACCCCAAGAAAACCCAAAACCTAACCCTAGCCCAAAGTGCAAAACATCCACCACCGCCCCTACCAAAAGCTCCTGGCAGCCACCACCACCGTTCGCCGCCACCACCACAAGACCACCACACCACCGAAGGCAAACCCAAGTGGAAGCGGAGCCGACGAACACAAAAACCAGACTGCCCCGGAAGCACCCTGAGCCGTTAGGCAAATCCACGGCACCCAACAGCAACCGTAGCGGGAGACCACGGCGGTAACCTCCACCACCGACACAACACCTTGCCGTTAAGCCGAAGCTGGAGATCCCATCAGAAAACCAGCCGGAGATGCACTTGGAGAAGGAAACCGAGCAGCCATGGCAGGGAGAGCGGAGGACCCACTAAGGCGCCGGATCAGTGGGTCGGAAAATAGAACAGGAGAAGGAGAGAGAGAGAGACAGGAGAAGGAAACCTCACCGAGAATCGCCCTCGCCGCCAACCGAGAATCCCATACAGCGTCGCTCATCAATTGGTAGAGCGACCCAAGAATACCCGGATGTCGAGAACCATGACGCCGATGCTGCCAACCGCTCCGATGCCGCCATCCAACGCCTCGCCTGATGCCGATCGGAAGCTTGAAACCCCACGCATGAACCTGCAAAAAGAAGAGAAAAAGAAGACAGAAGGGAGAAGGAGGGGAGGAGAACCCTCCCCTCCCGCCGCTGATCGGGGGAGGGGAAGGAGAGGAACGAATCTGGCGGCTAGGTTTTCTGGTTTTAGAGAGAGAAAGAAGAGAGAAGGAGGAGCGTTTAGATGTTAAGAGCCTTAAATTGTATGTTTCTGGTTTCTTTACACTTTTCCTCAATTATTATTTATCTTTCTTTCTCTCCATTTCCAAAAGCAAACAAAGCATACACCCCGAAACAATTTTCTTTACGATATTGGAGGTTGATTTAGTATTTGGTTCTTATTGGTACTCGAATAACTTAGTTTTTTTTTTTTACAAAAATAATGAAAAAATAAACGGTTCGGTTCATGTATAAAAATAATTACTCAATGACTTTCATTAAAGACTGCAAGATGTTTTTGAACTAATTAAGCCTTTATTCTTTGAAACCAACAAATAAAATTCAAGACAAAGTCTAATTTTACAATATTGTTTGCCTTCGTTTTTTTTTTTACGAACATCATGCAACAAGTATTCATAAACTTCCACCAAATTTTTTTTTGATAACTCAGGTGTTTGGGCAATTTTTTGCATACCATCGGAAAGTGCCACCCTCATAGCCAAATCCTGCACGCTCCACCACTGCTGATTTAGAAGCACACGCACCCAAATATCACAACAAATATTATACCTTTCTGTTAATATTTTCTGCAAAATTATTGATAAGAACAATTATTTTAAACAAACCGAGTCCTTTTAAAAAGAAAAAAAAAGAAAAAAACATGGTTGTCAACGTGTTATTCTATTTCTCATGCTACTTGATGATATAAAATAAAGATAACAATAGCTTGATCAATCTTGTTAGTCTCTCCATCTTAATTTATATATGGAATCCACATATCGTTTTTCTACTTTATATTTTTTAGAAAATGTGACCTTTTTTGACATCATTGATTACTATTTTAGCAAGTCACCCATTAAAAATGGTTAGCCGAATTGAAATTAATCTGATTTCCTTTGTTGTTACAAATGAATATATATCCTGATAAATTACTTCGCATACCCTTCACATATCATTGCTTTCAGTACTATGAGCTATATGTGGGGGTGGGGGTGGCGTAGATCTTGGTCCGGTGGCTGTGATGGTGGAGGATGGTGGCGTGGTAGAGATGGTGTTCTTAGGATTTCTAATTTCTGTTTTTGCAGGTTCTTTTTCCAAAATTCAATCGGCAATGATGGCGGTCTCGATCGGTGATGGTCTGTTCCAGTAGAGGTGAGGTAGATGTGGCTCTCATGGCTGTTAGCTCAGGTTGTCTTTGTGTGCCGAAGTCCGGTCGACAGCCCTTACGAGTTCTCAGTCGGGCGTGGAGCTGGCAGTTCGTTGCTCCGGTTTTGCTGTTGCTATTTGTGACTGTGTTTTGCAGGGGTTTGTGCTGGGGATGATGGGTGGTGGTTTGCTCCTCTCTATCCTAACTGTTTTCGATGTTTGATTTCCGTAGGTCGGTTCCCGCCGCCGGTCTCTACATCTGGGAGAGGCCGGCTTGGCTTAACGGCGAGGTTGGGCTCTGGTGTTTTGTGCGGTGGTAGATGTTGAAGTGGTTAGGGTTTGAGGGTTGGTTTGGGTGGGCCGGTCCAAGGTTTGGGCCGGATTTGGGTGTTTAGGCTATCATTGTTTATTTGGGTGTAGGGTTGGGCTTTAGTGTCTATTTGTTTTGAACCCTTGTAGACCATTGGGTGTTTCGGGCTATGCCCTTGTGATGTATTGTCCAACTCTTTGTTGGATCCCTTTTTTCCCGTTCCCCGTTTTTAATAAAATTCATTTTTGCCGATAAAAAAAAAAGGAACTCATACGCTACCTAAGCTTCATGAAGCTTATTTCTAATTGCATGCTCCTGAGCGCTAAAGAATATGTTTAGCTCCACCGAATAGTTACGGAGGCTTACATTTTGTTTGAAACTTATGAAAAAAGAAGTGAAAAAAAGAGAGAGAAGGAAACGTAAGAAAAAATTCCCTTTCTTTGTTAGGTCTGCAAAGAAAGTGAGAAGAAAATCACGAAACTGGAGATCATGCAAAATACATTTTCCCTAGACTAATTTCTTTACACTTTTCCTCAATTATTTTTCTTTCTTTCTCTTCATTTCCCTGAAAAGCAAACAAAGCATACACCCCGGGCATTGAGAAAGAAAATATATTTGTTGTTCCGTATAAAAAGAAATAGTACTACAAAGATCTAGACGTAAACATATGTATTCAGTAGTGTCTGAGGAATGTAGACCCGACACGGTAGATATGCAACCCACACAAACAAGTCAATTTTGAACATATTTGTGACCGAATATGTATGTCCGTGGCAATTTTTCTATCTTCGATATATATAAAAGGGCTATTAGGGTTAAAGACTTGAATCATGGGTCAATATGACCTTAATTAGCCGCCTTTAGTCGGTGCCAATGTTTGATTTTTATTTTATTTTATCAGAAACAATGTTTGATTGGTCTTATCCTATTTGAAATTAATTAGAGGGCCATTAGTCGTCGGACATTAATGGACAGTATGGTTGAGTGGAAGCTCACCACATTTATTATTTCAAATTAGACGTCCCAACCACCCAAATATGGACACCATCACCTCAGCACAACTCCATGATTGAGTTTTTTAGAAAGAAAAAAAAATAAAAATTCGAGTGTAATAGTTACAAAATACTAAGCATGTTTCATAAAGATTGTTCGGTTTGCAAGACAATAACTTAAAAATAATGCAGTTTTCTCGGGGGGAAAAAAAAATCGAAGCTTTTCCCTGCTAATGAGTTCTTGTAATTGATCAAAACAGATTTAAATTTTTCTTGCTCTTTTACTATTTTTCTTGGTGGGTCCCAATAGCACAGATCTAAGATGCATGGACCACGCGACGACCTGAGAGGTCCGGCCTCTATAAATTGTGCTCCATGCACTGGCCTAAATGCAGTACCCCACTAGCATTCCTTCTCTCTCTCTCCCTCTCTCTCTGATATTAGTGTGGTGTTGTTGGAAAGATGAAGAAAGGGTCTTGTGCTTCACTACTGTGTGCTCTGGTTGTGGTGGTGGTGCTAGCAGAAGCACGGGTGACCGAGGCGGTGACGTGCAACCCCTCGGAACTGGGCCCATGTCTTGGGGCATTCACGTCGGGGCAGGCGCCGTCGGCGAATTGCTGTAACAAGTTGAGGGAGCAGAAGCCTTGCCTCTGTGGGTACATAAAGAACCCTAACTTCAGCAAGTATGTCAACAGTCCCAACGCCAGGAAGGTTGCGTCCACTTGTGGTGTCCCTTTCCCAAAATGCTAGAATATTTACAAATCCCAAAAATAAAGGAGAAATTAAGGGAGTGTTACTATTGGCATGAAAGTGAAAGAAAAATGGATCACTACCTGTCTACATGTTTATGAGCTAGTCTTAAGAATACATAATAATGCACCACTGCCGGTGAGATTGAGTTGTCCACCGACAGAGTCGTTGCTGTGTCTGTCATGTCTTTTTTTGCTAGCTAGTTGCGTCATCTAGCTAGTTGTGTCATCTACCACAAGTTATGTATAAGGAGGAAAATAATGGAAAACATGTGGTACTACTCTCTTTGTAGTACTGTTAATTTCCAGATCCATGTCTCTATTATTTTTGCTGTATACAAGAGCTAATGGCCATCTTTTTCTAGGTGCAACGTACACTACAAGAATTTTGGGATCTCCCAACGGTTTTTTTTAGTAACGCTTGGAAAAACTGTCGGTATAGATGGCGTATAGCGACGGTTTGCAAAACGTTACTAGAAACAGGACTATAGTGACGGTTTTCATGCAACTGTTACTAGATTACAAGACTATAGCGATGGTTTTTAATATGCGTTACTAAAAACTGGACTATAGCGACGGTTTTCAAAAACCGTTACTATAAATCGGACTATAGCAACGGTTTTTAATAACCGTTACTAAAAGATTGGATTAAGAAAAATCTGGTTAATATAGTATAAATATTAGTAGGTGCTTCATTTTACACAAGTGTTGTGCTAGCTCAGCTAGTTCGCACGCGCGCGCGAGAACGCGAGGTTCTAGGTTTGATTCCCAGGAGGAGCAAAATTTGTTGTACGCGACATGTGGG
The DNA here is from genome assembly GCA_020567845.1 of Rhododendron henanense subsp. lingbaoense. Lineage (NCBI taxonomy): Eukaryota > Viridiplantae > Streptophyta > Magnoliopsida > Ericales > Ericaceae > Rhododendron > Rhododendron henanense. Next base: position 9,695,640 of record CM036321.1, on the reverse strand, counting down.
TGCCACATCTGCACCATGTGGAGGACACGTGGCCATTACGTCCCACAATGGTGATTTTTCAACAAAAAAAAAATTGTCTTTAGCAACGGTTATAAGCGTCGTTAAAGTAACCGTTACTAAAAAAAATCTGTACCAACGCTCGTCAAAACCATCGCTATACCTCTACAGTGACGGATATCTTGTGACGGTTTGGCCGACGGATGGTGAACCATTGGTATAGCTTTTAGCGACGCATTTTGTGTTCTTTAGTGACGCTTTTGACCGTTGCTAGATCCCGATTTTCTTGTAGTGGTAGCAATCACAAAGACTTGAAATCATGGGTCAATATATTTCCAAAAATAAAACTGACACAAATCTACTCGATCATGCAATATTAATGTCTGATTTACTTGAGTTCTAGCATACACGTAGTATTTAACAACCTCTACAAACTGAACAGTTCAAATAATGATAACAAAAAAATCGATGAAGAACACTAAGGAGCACGACACCCTTGGAATGCCTTGTCCCTTGGATTGCAAGTCTCTTCTTCACTTCCAATCACCTAACAAAACTATGCCATCATATCCGACTAGTGCAATTTGTCATCACGTGATTTGTTGGCAATAACATACCAGATCGACAACATCACATGGTATTTCGGAAGTATTGATAATATAACCCTCAACCGTAGTTAAATTTTTGTCTAAATTTAATTTGTAAGCATAAAACAAAGTTCGGAGTTTTGAATATGGAGAGGTCCCATTTTGATATGTCTGCATGGCGTAACAGAGCACTGTGCGGTTGTGCAAACGCCCGGTAGGGGTTCAACTTTTCTTTTCTTTTCTTTCTTTTCTTTTTTTATCGATCTTTTTTTCAATATATCAGGTTTGGAGGGGCTTAAATATATTTTTATCGATCTTTGTTACTAAATTGGTCTCATTTGGCGATGAAATATATTTTTGTCACCAAATGATTATCTTTGGCGACAAAAAATAATTCCGTCACCTTTTTTAAGCTTTCGGCGACAAAAAACATATTTCGTCGCCAAATGGGTACCTTTGGTGACAAAAATATTTTTTTCGTCGCTAAACAGGTATAATTGGTGACGAAATTATTTCATCACGAAAGTTGTCAAAACAGTGACGAATTTATTTTTTCATCGCCAAATATACTCATTTAGTGACGAAATTAAATTTCGTCGCCACTTTTTCGTCACCAATTTTCATTTTTCTTGTAGTGATAATCCAACAATATTTTCCAACACTTATCTCAAAAGAACTCTTCAAATAAGAGTCATTAGACTTCAATTTGATTAAAACATGCATCTAATTTTGATGTCTCAATTTAATTAAAACATGTTCGGGAGCCAGACTCAAACTGATTTGGTGGGCTTGCACGGAAACTCTCGATGGAGCGAAAAAATCCAATCTGAAGAAGTTCTTACCGATATTTGATTAAGCTAATTTTTTACAAGAACACAATTTTTTTTTAAAAATAACGAGTGGTTTGAATCATCTTTTTTGGATCAAAAATAGGGCCCACAAAATCATCAATCATAATTTCCATTTATTGGGCACCAAACAGGGACAAAAAAGAAATGGTTTCTTGTGCCACAACGGCACCGTTTTGAACGGGACAGCACCAGTACTGTTGACCCTACCTCTCAATAGGGTCCCCGAGTCCTCCTTCATCTTGAAATGATAGTGTATTACGAAAAGACGTGTAATTTTTGTCACAAAAAAGTGAATAATTGGTGATAGTTCCAGGGTCCACATTCGGTATGCTCCTTAAAGAATGGAATGCCACTGCTATTTCCTTGATTCCAAAGGTCAGTGCTCCTTCCTCTGTCAAAGACTACAGGCCTATATCCTGTTGCAATGTGAAGTATAAATGCATTACTAAAATCCTTGCAAATAGGATGCAATGTGTTTTGCCTTTTGTTATTGATCAAGCTCAATCTGCTTTTATCAAAGGACGATCAATTGTTGATAATGTCCTTCTGATGCAAGAGTTAGTTAGAGGGTATCATAGAGATCATGGCATTCCTAGATGTGCAATCAAAATTGATCTTATGAAAGCTTATGATTTGGTTGACTGGGATTTCCTCTTTGATACTATAATTTGTATGGAATTCCCTAGTTTGTTTGTGCACTGGATTAAGCAATGTGTTTCCTCAGGTAAATACTCAGTGGTTATTAATGGGAATATGGAGGGTTACTTTCCAGGTTATAGAGGCTTAAGGCAAGGTGACCCTATCTCACCCTACCTTTTTCTGATTGTTATGGAAGCTTTTGCTGCTATTCTCAAATACAGAGTCCAAAATGGTGGTTTCTCTTACCATCCCAAGTGTAGTGCTTTGAATATCTGCCATCTTGCTTTTGCTGATGATCTTTTCATCCTGAGTAGTGTGGATCAAGTTTCTTTTGAGCTTATTAATGGTGTTCTGACTGATTTCCACTCCTTCTCTGGTGATCAACCTAATATTCATAAAAGTGCAGTTTTTTTTTTTTTTTTGCTAAGCAAAAAGAGTTTATTAATCTTTATAAGGATTACAAAGATTAAAAGGACCAAGGGCACACCGGCAAAAGTCACCCAAGGCCTAACAGAAGGCAAGACGCCAACTAGACACCAAAAGAGCCACAAAAGCAGCAAAGGAAAATCCCCAGCCACCCCCACAACAGCAAAAACCTCCTACTGCCCTGCAAAAACTACATCGCTACCTCATTCTAATCAACAGAAAACCCCAGAACTACCTATCCTAATCAACAGAAAACCCCAAACCTGCCTAAAACTCGACATCAAAAAGCCAGAGAGAGAGAGGCTCCTTCCTCGAGATCATCATCATCCCCCGAGGTAGATTCTTCCTCATAGTCGTCAAGAGCTTGGATTCTTTCCCTTAATTCTTCCTCTTGCATTTCAACAAATCTCTTCAAGTTATAGTTCCTCCCACCTTTTATTTCAATGCCCAATTTTGAACCAATATCTAACATCTTGCGAGCTTCCTTAAAGAACAAAGAGGAATAAGGGCCCTTTTTCTTTGTATGATTCACTTTGTCGAACTTAGACTCAATCTCCGCGAGATGTTTCTTTTTTTTAATTTTTCTCTCCGATCTCCTCATTCCTCTTCTCAGCTTCAATATGGCATCAGAAGATGATCTCCTCTCATCTCTTTTTTGGCGATACTCCTCGAAAGACTGAGTGGTACAACCCCAACTACCTTCCTTTTGGTTCAAATCGACTATTAAGTTTAATCCCTCCATTTGTGACGCTTTCATCGGATTTTGAGAGTCAAAAATAACCGCCGAGTCAACAAAAGGAACCAATCCCCCCTCATTTGCTTGAGAAACTCCGAGTTGAGAGGTCAATTCCTCACTACCCAGAGATGACTTTGAAAATTCAGATTCGGCCACACATAAATTATCCCCATCAGTATTCACCCCACCAATCCTAGAATCATCTTCACCATGCCTATCACTGTCTAAATCGCAATGGGTTCCGCTCCCTCGGAATGAGTTCAATTCCGCCTCCGAAGAGGACCCATTAACTTTACTCACGGAAGCCGGAGTATCCACTTCATCCTCCTTATTTTCCTCCTCTTCCTTTGATTCTTCTTCTGAATTCAAGGAAAAATCAAGACTTGCTCTAGGAACTTGTTTCTCCGCCTCATGTGGTTGGTCGCATGGATCTTCCATCACCTTGACTTTATACCGCTTTCCTTCAACTTCTACGGTAATCCACTCATCAATTTCCTTGAAAGTGCTAGTGGCGATAAGGATCTTTGCCACAGCAAAAGATGACATCTTCAGTGTCGATTCGTCAGTACACATGAAAGAGCCCCATAATTCACCAATAGCTTTGAAAGAAGTATTACTCCAACCATTGAGTGGAATTCCATAACAACATAGCCACACAAACCTTTCAATGCACGCCGCCTCCCCATCCCAAGGCTTAGTTTTAGAGAACCACCTAATAAGACATTTTTCATTGACCATTTTCTCCATTTCTTCTCTGCTGCGGCACGTTAAAATCATAGATCTTCCACCCATCGCCTTAACATCAATATTATGTAACCCCATTCCTGCCATCTGGACCTTCAACTCATTGATTGAGATCAATCTATGAAGCTTTGCCACCGCACTACGATATAGCCACCCATTTCCTTCGTGTTTTAAGGAAACCCTTCGGTTTGCTTGCTCACAATAATCCAAACCCTTCCCTGACTCCATCCCAGCACTACCACCTGTAATAATTTGAGCATAAGTTTTGAAGGATTTAATGGTATCAGGAGCTTCGACCCTAGCTTCATCGACCCTATTTCTAGCTGGAATAGATGCGTTCAAGTGCCCAACACTCTTATTCCCCACCCCTAATATTTCATGACTGCCCTTATTCTGATCAAAAGAGGCCAATTTAACAAAGAGTTTTTTGTCCTCAATCCATAACCCATTTGTTTTGGAAATGGCTACCTCCGCTGACACGGCGCAATCATACCGAACGAATCCAAAGATACTACCTGTAACCTTACTTCTTTTTCCAGGAATATAGACATTCTTCACTACCCCAAATTTGTTGAAAAGGCTCCTTACCCATCTCGTACTTACGTCCTCTGGAAAATTGTCCACAAACAGAGTCACTAATCGATTACGTGAAACTCCCTCCTCCCCCTGTTTCTTATGCTTATGAAGGACAGGAATCCACCCACTGTTTCTATCAGGATCCCTCATAGCCATGAACACTGGATACTCATAAACCAAATCTCCTCCTATCTATCAGTCGAAACCAAGATCACCACCACAACAGCCAAACAAACAATACCAGCAAACAACACAAACAGAAAGAACAGCAAAACGTATTTTCTTCAACGAAGTAATCAGTTTACCCTAGAAGAGATATCCTCTAGGCATATACACACCCATAAACCAAAACAACAGTCTACTCCTTCAAACTCAGATCAAATACCCAAACACAGAAAAGCGTACATGCAAATAAAAGGGCCCAACCGCCTAAGAAAAAATCACTGCACATACCTTCCTCTGGACATTTGAAAAACGGTGAAAGATCCCGTTGATTGATATCGGCACCCGGTGAATTCAAAAGCAAAAGCAAAAGCGGAAGCAGCCTCCTCAATCAGAGAACCACGTCGATCAGCGAGCCACGGCAAAGGGTAAGCGAAAGGATAAGGATATGGGAGTGCCGGAGAAGAGGGCTCGGAGTACGGCGACGACGAGAGCCGCCCGAGAAGGATCGACGGCTAGGGTTTGAGCATTGGGGAAAATCGCCAACGTTTCGGCTCCCTTGTTGAAGATATATTGACTCAGATTCGATAATAAAAGTGCTATTTTTTATGGGGCTGTTGATGTGCATCTTAAGGCTCAAATGAGGGCTTTTCTTCCTTTTCCTGAAGGCCATTTTCCAATTAAATACCTAGGTGTTCCTTTGATTTCTTCTAAGCTTACAGCTGCTGATTGTGCTATCTTAAAGGAGAAAATTCTTCACAGAATTTTGAGCTGGGATTCTAAGACATTATCTTATGGTGGGAGGGCCTTGCTCAGTCTGTTTTGTTCAGCATTCAAGTGTAATGGACCTCTATTTTTATCATTCCTAGTAAAGTGATTAAGGAGATTGAATGTACTCTAATGGCTTTTCTCTGGTCTGGTACTGAACTTAAGCATTCTGGGGCTAAAGTTAAGTGGGATCAGATTTGTTGTCCTAAGGAGGAAGGGGGTTTGGGGTTTCGAAGAATAAAGGAGTGGAATATGGCTTCTATGCTAAGGCATTTATGGCCTTTGTCTAAGAAAGCTGACACTCTTTGGGTTAAGTGGATACACACATATTTCATTAAAGAGAACTGTCTTTGGACCATGGATATTCCTTGTGATTCTTCTTGGACTATGAGGAAAATCCTTGGCTTAAGGAAACTGTGTCAACCCCTTATCAGATGTATTGTTGGTAATGGGGCTAATACTTTTCTTTGGCTGGATAATTGGCACAACTTGGGTCCTTTGTATGCTAAGTTTGGTGAGAGGGTGGTGTCTAATTTGGGCAGAGCGTTATGGGCTAAAGTTGATACAATCATAGAACAAGGTGATTGGTGCTGGCCTAGATTGAGAAATCAGTCAATTCAAAGTATTATGGCTCATACTTCCCCAAGTTTGAGACCAAATCCTAACACTAAAGATTCTGTTTGTTGGTTACCTCATCCAAGTGGCATGTTTACTGTTCAGTCAGCTTATAATGCTATTAGGAAAAGGTATCCAGCTCAGCCTTGGCACAAGATTGTTTGGGGTAGTAATACTGTCCCTAGATGGTCTTTTATTCTTTGGTTGGCTGTCCTTCAAAGACTTAGCACCAAAGATCGGTTGAGAAGCTGGGGTCTGCAGTTGGATGGCACCTGCCCTCTTTGTAAGTCCGTTGATGAAACTCACCAACACTTATTTTTTGAATGTTCTTTTTCCACTATTGTGTGGCAGCATATGGCTACCAAAAATATGATTTTGGATATGCCTGGTAGCTTAGTGGAGGTTCTTGACTGGTATTGTGGGCAGGTCAATGGTAAAAGTTTGAAATCTATTAGTCTTCAATGTTCCCTAGCAGCAACGGTCTACGGTCTATGGAGGGAGAGAAATTGTCGAATCTTCCAAGGGAAAGTGATGGGGCATGATCAGGTGCTGAATAGTATTGTAGCTGATGTTCGGGACTTCCTTAGCTCAAGGAGAAAGATGAAACTGTCTTCGGAGAATCAATCTTTGTGTAGGAATTGGGGCTTATCAAATAGGATTTTCTTACCTGTTTAGTTTTCTTGGTTCTTGTTTGTTAGTTCTGATGGATAGTTTGGAGTTGTTTTCTGCTGGTTGTTGTAAGGGATTATATCCCTAGACTTTGGTTTTTTGTTGTTTGAGCTTAATAAAATCTGCACTTTATCAAAAAAAAAAAAAAAAAGACGTGTAATTTTTAGATAAAAAACAAATGACTTTTGTACATATATTTTTTAACTTCTTCGCACCCAAAGTAAATATCTTGATTAGTTTGAAGCGAAAAAATTATGAACGGTAGTTTAAATTATTATTTTTTATCAGAATACATCCCTGCAACTTGATAAAAAATATTTTTGGGTAAAGTATTTTTACCCATTTTCTTTTGTTCAGTCAATGAAATTCCTATTTCAATATCCAACCAATCACCAAGCAAACAATAGGAATTGGAAAATAAACGATGAACACCGGATATACGTGGAAAAACCCTAAATGGGCAAAAACGACGGGAATGAATTAAACACTATAAAAACCGTTGTGCGGTTACAAAAGACCTTACTACACAATTGTGAATCCTCACCAATTGACTCAAGATCTATTGCCGAATCCTCGTTCACCACACCCAGTATTTGATTGCCGCTGCCTTGACTCCTCAAGCCTTCCACAATACTTCGGAAATCCACCGAAGCGCAACTCTATATTTGTTGAAAGAAAGTTGAGAACACCTATTGGAGTTTTACTGTAACTTCAGAAACTGCGTGATAACTCCAATCATCCAAGGGAGAAATCTCCTCTCCTTTTCTTTAACCAAAACCCTCCTTCCTTTTCTATTTGCTGTTGCGTGTATTCTCCACACCCTAGCAGTGAAGAAAAGTCCCCTTTTTATATATTAGTTATATACCCGATCAATGGCTCGATCCGTCTGGTCCAATTCCCACATGTGGCTCATTTAGTCAGCCGGTGCTCGATCCATTTGTTTTAATTACAAACAATGATACCTTCCACTTTAGTCCTATACAGACTCACTACGCTTAGAAAAAGAAAAAAGAAAATACAACTCGATAAATTAAGAATGGGATACAAAGAAAAATGCGTTTTGTCAATGGAATTGCCAACTAAAAAATAGTATCGCTTTTTGGAGCTAACAATCTCCCCCTTAGGCACTTCCATGACAAAACATACTACAAGAATAAAGTTGTATCCATAATTTTTAATACGCTGCAACCACAGATCAGGAAAGCAAAAATAGTTAGAACCACAAGAATTCTACTCCCCCTTTTTGTCTTGGAATGACAAAGGATGAGCAGAGATACGTAATATAGAAAGAGGTAAAATCTACTAAACTCTATGCTTGTCCAAAATAACCAAAACACCAAGTAAGTTATGTTACTCACGAAAAGCAACCTGCCAGTTTAACTAATAACCAATGTGCTCCACAAGATAAATGCCAGCCACAAATGGCTAGCTAGAGCCCAAATGAGTTTATCAATCGTTTTTATAAGAACTGAAAAACATGAATAGAAAATAAGCCAGACCGACTTAAAATACACCACGAGATGCTCAAAACAATGTTTTAGAAGTGGATTAGACATGTAAGATTACCACGGTCCACACATCCGCCCAAATCACTATCATTAATAACCATCAACACACACATCAAAATCAAAGCATGAGCAAACGATATGAAGTCTCGTCAAAGAGGAATTGAGAGGACAATATAACACAAGACATGGCCGAATGTCAAAGTGTGTGTGAATCACGGAAATCATATCAAGCTCAATTCAACAAAGAGGTAGGTTCTCATGTACACTTGGAGTTTCAAGACGACTCCCCCTCAAGAAGTCAAACCGAGCTAGGTCCTCAGTGTGGTTCAATAAGAAAGAACAAACTCCCCCTCAGAAGCACATTATTTTACTTTTTCTTTTCTTTTCTTTTTCTCTTTGTATAATTAGACAAATGAAATTCTTTCTTACCCCACTGCCGTTTGACGCGAACGCTTATAGGGAGATTACCTCACCCCAATTGCCCGGTTACTAAGCAAGTGGTCCAAAAAGCATACCTTCACAAGGTCTATCCACCTTTTTACGCGAACGCTTAGAGGGAGAATATCTCACTCCAATTGTCCGGTTATTCAATGAACGCCCAGGTAGGTAGAAAATAAACTAATACCAGATAGGAACTTTCAGGAGAGAGGAGCACATAAAACGAAAACATCACAAAGGGAATGGTAGCCATAGGTCAATCTCAAAGGGGGATGAGCACGAGAACATAGCCATGTACATGAGACCAACCGCATGTGAAAAGGGGCAATCTAGTATTTCCATGAGATGGTGGAAAACACACGTCCATGTAGTATGCAACACTCATCATCTAAATGCATCTAAGATAGAGAAAACACATTGGATGCTCATACCTTATCCAGAATGTTTATGCTCGTGGAAGATTAATGAAAGCAATTCAATAGAGAATGCAGCCCCCCAAAAAAAAAATAATAATCTTTTTGGAATTTTTTATGATATATGAATTTTTTTTTTTTTACTAATCATATGAAACCTATAAAGACGACTGACAAGGAAAAAAAATGGATACTAAAAAATAGAAGCAATAAAACTTAAATAAATGACTCAACACATAGTTCTAGCTAGGAACACGTTAAGTATTGAAAACCAAACTAGACTATGAGCACAAGAGCAAGTCTCAAAAGGCGAGGTCTACTTCTTCAGATGGTCTAGTGTCATCTAGAGTGGTGATAGACAGATATGTATAAGGTCTCAAATTTGACCTTGGCACCCAAATAGGTCTAATCTTGACCTTCTCAGTTTTTCCTACCTTTTTAGGCACATGTTTAGGGTTCACATTCATCTTCTTTCCATGTGGACTCACCCTATGTCTAGGCCTATTAAAACCATTATCAGAACAATAATACCTACCCCCATAATTATTAACATGATGTTGGGGTGGAACAATAGGAAACCCATGGAGTTCAAAACAATTAGGTAGAATATGACCCTAGCTTCATTCCACAAAAATGACAAGTAGGAACAAATTTGTCTAGACAATGTGAAAGTCCAATGTGTGTGTGAGAAGTATGTGCCATATGTAATTTCTTACAATGAGGTCTAATGTAACCTTTGATGTGGCAGTAATGACATGTAGGAATGACCTTTTCATTGCTTGTCTTATTAACATCTTGTACCTTCTTAACATTATTACAAACAATAGGAATAGCAGGAGGTATAGATATTACCTTCTTAGGCTTTATTTCATTGACTTCATCTCCATTCTGCTTAGGTGGTGACTCTCCAAGATAGCCAAGGCCTGACTTGTCACCGAATGGTTTTTGCATAAGAAGCATGTCATCCAAAGTTTTTGAACCTGCATTGAAACGCTCAAATATACCATTAGCACTTGCAAGTTCAATTTCAAGTTGGGAATTTTTATCAGTCAAGACATTGTTTTTCTCTTTCAATGCCTCAACTTCCTTCTTGAGCATGTCTCTTTCTTTGTTGACAGAAACTAACACCCCTTTTTGATCGTTAAACTGATTCTGCACTTTTCCCAACTCTTCCTTAACCTCCTTATTTTTTAATCCCAACTTTTGGTTCATCTTACTGATCTTCATGCTTTCTTGGTACAACTAATCACTATCATCCGAAGATTCCGAGTCACTAGTTTGTGAACATAAAGATGTCACAAAAGCCATGAAGTTTCCCTCTTCTAGTTCTTGCACAGAGGTGTCAGAATTGTTGTCATCATCCCAAGACAAATTTGCCTTGAAATATGTACTCTTTTTGAGCTTGTTGGCACATTCATGAGCTAGATGTCCATAGCCATGACACTCGTAGCATTTTGGCCCTGATGGTGGACCTTTCATTCCATTTCCTTTAGTATTCATATTCTCAGTTGATTTTTGTTTAAAAAGTCTTTTTAAATTCTTTGTGAGCAAAGCCAAGGTTTCATCGCTGGTGTCATTTTCGCTTCCTGAATCTCTATTTTCTCTCTGAGAACTAGAAAAAGCAATTGTTTTTCCAAAAGTTTTGTTTTTGGTTTGTGAGATTCTGAATGCAACATATCTGCTTCAAAAGTTCGACGGATACCAACAACCTCTTCAACAGTTTTTTCTTTTAGTTTTCGTTTACCTTCAAGCATAATAACCTTAGTTTTAAATCTTTCAGGCAACGACCTCAAAATTTTTTTAATAACATGAAAAGATTGAATAGGCTCACCAAGTGTTTCGCAGCGGTTGACAATAGAGATCAGTTTGGAGTAAAATTCATTAAATGTCTCCTCTTTTTCCAACCTGATAGTTTCAAACTCAGTAGTAAGACGTTGTAGCTTAGACTGTTTAACCACATCAGTTCCTTCATGGCAAGTAACCAAAATATCCCATGCTTCCTTTGCAATTTCACAATTTGCAATTTTTTGGTGCTCATTCTCATCCACAGCACCGAACAAGATATCCAATGTGCGATTATTTGCCTGTAGTTCTGCCTTTTCTGAAGCCGATAACTCAGAATCAGATTTATAAACTTCTTTATCGTCTACTTAATTTCTTGGTAGGACACTTATAGCCATTGACACAAGAGTTCCAGATTTCTACATCCGCTGACCTCATGATTGCTTTTATCCTTGATTTCCAATAATCAAAGTTCTCACTGTTCAGAATAGGCATACGGCTACGGGGGTGATTCATGTTTATGTACATGTTCATCATGAGTAATAGATCCGCTCTAGGAAGAACTTCCTACAAAATATGAGCGACCCGCTCTGATACCACTTGTCGGACCGCTTTTCCACCATCTCTCCTAAAACCAATTGGCAGTAGGAAAGGTTTCAATTAAGTCTTTTATGGCATTCGATATCGCACCCGCAAGTCTGTTTTTAGAGCAGTCGCAGTAAGTGACATTGTGTAACCAAATCCATGGGGGTACTCCGAACCCAACAGTCAACAAGAAGTTTAAAATAATATTATTATTCATGATACGGGCAAAATCTTTTTGGAAATTGATATTCGCGTTCCACTTTTTACTGATGGCGCTCCACTTTGTTCATAAAGTTACTAGTAACTTCATGTTAAAATTGGAGCGCCATCAATAAAAAGTAGAGTGTAAAAATCAATTTCCAATATTTTTTCCTTTCAAAAACCCGGTAAGTCGTTTTTGGATGTAGTGCTTTGCTCACTACAGGGGGTGCAGTCCCTCCCGAAACTATGTACGTAGTTTTGTAGTACTAGAAACAATTTCCTGGGGTGAACTACTAAACCAAATGGTTTTGCAACCAAGTCCTCCAAGGTTTGAACAATTTGTTATAACAACTTTGCACTTCTATAACTCATTAATTTAGGTTTAGCCTTAGCCGTTTATTGCCGAGATGAGATCCGAGCCGTCGGATGCACAATCCGACGGCTCGGATCGTGCACAACAGGCTCCCCCAATTCGTATTACTTACTGGTGTTGGAGAATATTTCTCTTTGGTCCACCAAGTCTTCCGCCTTCTCCTTCCTTGTCTGGAGTTCAGTTGTTAATTGCTTTCACCTTTGATTGCTCTAAAGGTTCGTCTTTAAGCCTTCTTCTCTCCTCTCCTCCAGAAATAAGCTCTCCTTTTCGTTTTCCACAATTTCTCTGGCACAAATTCCATTTCCATCATCACCATGGCATTCATATCAGACAAAAACGCCTAGCTAGGATCGATATCAGACACACAAATATTGCCCAAGGCCCCTAACTGCCACTAGTGTTCTATTAAGATTGAATCGTTCCCATCTCCAGGCTCTATTGTGTGTACATATTCTCTCCACAAATCTATGTTAGTTTTATATAATTAAGAATTTTTTGTACAACCACAAACACGCGCTCAGTCGCAGGGAGATCCACACTCACAGTCACATGGGTATAGAATTTCATAAGGTTTGCTTCAAATTCATAAACATGAAGATAAAACCTCATGACATCTAGACCCAAAAAAAAAAAACCCACATGACATACAAATATTTTTTCCAATAACACATGTATTTGGGTTAGCTCACGCACAACTCGACTAAGAGACCTCTCCCTCCGTCCGCTAGCGACTAGGGGCTTAATTAAGGGCGAGACAGCCTATGGATTGAACCCAAAGGCATATTATACAAATATTATGAATTGTAATACTGATTTTAATTTATATCCTAGTTTCATATGATTCAAGAGAGTGCGTACCGTACCATACACACTCAAACAAAAATCTGTATGGTAGCATTTCCTATATAAAAAAGACGAAGATATTTAGTACATCTTTTACTAATGTGTCTTTATTTTCTAAAAGCCTAAATGCATAGATATTAAACGATATCCGATCAACGTGATTTTTGGCGTGGCTAATGTTCTCGACAAGCTCTAAAAAATGAAAGGTTCCAATCATTGTTGCGAGCCAGGAAAGGGCCCACAATGGGTCCAAACTGGACCGAACTAGTTGGGTGGGTAACTGGTTAGGACCCTTGCCTGGCCCCAATGCCCCAAAAAATACATCTCTTAGACAATGCATGGGCCTGACCAAAAAAACTCCGCCCAAAAACAATGGGCTTAGCCTGCCAAGATCCAAAACCAAAACCTTTCGTAATTCATTTGGGCCTTTCCCGAATCCAAACATTGGTCGGTTTGGACTGGTTTGGTCACAGTCCAAAAATAGAGAACCAATTCAAATGGTATATGGTTTGTAGATTTATGCAAATGGCTTCTTCCTCGTCGGTCTTATGTAGGTGAATAATGTCACAATCGATCCTGTCCACTAATTTCAAAAGAAGCTCATAGCCGACTGAGTCCTGTCCATTAATTTCTTTCAAAAATACCCTTCGGCCCATACAACCTCCTACACCACCACCACCACTCCACTACCACCACAAAGCCACCACCACCACACCACCACCACGCTACAACCACCACCACCACCGCCACCACCACAACAACAACAATTAACAGTGTTAATTTTTGTCTAAATTAATAGTGTTAATTTCAATCTGAATTCACACCACAATTAACAATGTTAATTTCGGAGCACAAAAACAGTTGTGATTATTATACAAGGATCAAAAGACAAATCCAGAGACAACAACGATATCCTCCAATCCGATAAAAAATTTTGATTAAAAACTTGATACTCGAACATATCCTACAATCCGCTCATCGTTCGCCTCAACCCCGTCGACGAATCCAGAGACAACGACGATGGTGGCCGCGACGGAGAGAAGAGGAGCTTCGAGCTGTACTGCAATGACGATGGCGGATTAGGTCTCCAATAGGGGTGAGCAAAAAAATCCGTCAAACCGCGAATCCAGTCCAAACCAATCCAAACCGAAAGGTTTGGTTCGGATTTTTAGTAGTATGGTTTGGTCATGGTTTAAAAAAATTGAAAACTGCGTTATATGGTTTGGTTTGTGGATTCGCGTTCACGGTTATGGTTTCAAACCGATCCGAACCGTATAATATATATATATATATACATATAATTTAATTTAATTATGATTCACCAAATAAATATAAGAGCTTTAGTCAACTACTTTTCCAATTTATTGATCTTATTAAATTCACTGCGATATTTAGTTTTTCTTCTCTGCCAAGATAATTTAGATTAAACTTCTATATATTACAAACCATTCCTAATTTCCTAGGATTATTAATTATCATACATAAAAAGCATATGGAATCACAAGATCAGTCAATTTATACTGTCCAATTTCTAAATTTCTCTAAATTCTATTCCTATACTTCCTTCATTACCAAGACTTGAGGCGATTATGGTATTCCACTCTTAATTAGTTGATTGATGTTAGTGTGTTTTAATAATTTGAATGAAATTGATTTTAATATAAGTTGTCTTTTAATTTATCTTTGTAACTTTAAGTACTTTATTTTTTATTTTTAAAAATGATAGCTTAATTCAAAACAAACCGTGGTTTAAAACCGAAACCAAACCGTACTTTAATAGTTTGGATTGGTTTGGTTTTATGCCTTTTATGGGTTGGTTTGGTTTTCTAAATTCATAATCCGTAAGTATTGGTTTGGTTCTTGGTTTACTATAAAACCGAACCAATCCAGACCATGCTCACCCCTAGTCTCCAACCACTCCCGCGGAGGAGTCGGGCGGCAGTGATGAGTTGGCGAGGCGACAACCGCTATAGTGGTGGTGATTGTTGGACCGTCTGGGTCTTTGGGAGACTGATCTGGCAAAGGGCGACGACAGGAGGGACAGGAGAGAAGGGCAGCGGTGGTGGAGGGAAGGGCGGCGGTGGTTGGAGGGATGGGCGGTGGTGATTGGAGAGAGAAAGAGAGGCGGAGGGGGAGGGAGAGGTGGGCTGTGAAACCCTAAATGATGGGTTGCCCAGTGTTTGTTGCTATTTAAAGTTGGGTAAAGATCGAAGTAAAATCACACCCACAGGATTTAGTAGGCATTGCACTTGTACCCCCATAGGACTTGGTGGCAGGAATGGCAATTACCTTCGATCCGTCCCCGCCTCCGACCTCCCCTCCCCGCCCCGATCTGAGCGGGTATTCCCCGATCCGATAGGCAAATGGGGCGGGTATTCCCCGATCCGACACCTTCCCGATTTCCCTCGCTCCGACTCCGATCCGATATAGAACGAGGCGGGTTTGGGGGACGCTAAATCCGACTCCGATCCGTCCCATTGCCATCCCTACTTGGTGGGCTAACGAATCCCAAATTAGGACCGGCCCATCATTTTCTCTTAAGGCAGATAGTTCTGGTTTCGAGCCGATCCAATGCGTATTCATCCTAATCCAAGCACAATTTATCTTTTTGCCGCCACCACCCATATAATTTCACCGAACATAATACTTACTGATAAATTGATTATACTTATCGGTAATTTTACCAGTAAGTATTTATCTTTTTGCGCAGTTTCACCCCTACAAATTCAGAAATAATACTTACTGATATTTGTTGAAACTGATTTTTACAAGACCCCATGAAATAATATTTTAAAATTCATGGGTATTTTTCTGAATTTTTATGGGTCCCGGAGTGGACCCCACATAAAATGTAGTATAACTATGTAGTGCATGTAACACACACACACACACACACACACTCTCTCTCTCTCTCTCTCTCTCTCTATATATATATAGCACTTCTAATGCGGGCGCCCGTATTCAAGCAAGTTGCAGACTTTGCCTTTTCCAATCGAATTTCGATGATCCGAACCGCTCAATGTGTTCAGAACGTGATTTTAAGGATACTCGCGAGAAATCAGCAAAAAAACAAAAGACCTGGAAGGACTTCATCCGAGCAGTTTTTGTTCATTTTTTATTGAACAGTTCAAATAAAAACTGCTCAAATCAAGTCATTCCCGATCTTTTTTTTTCTGATTTCACGTAAGTACCCTTAAAATCACGTTCTGAACACATTGAACGGCTCGGATCATCAAAATTCAATCGGGAAAGGGAAGAAATGGGGTGGTCCGCAACTTGCTTGAATGCGGGCGCCCGCATTAGAAGTGCCCTGTATATATATCTAATCTGTTTTCGTAATAACCCGTGACTCGCGTGTGGAGTTTAACCCGCGAGATGGAGTTTAATTTCCCAGCCGTTGGATTAGATCCAACGGCCTAGAAACGGGGTGCGGACATAAGCTCCCATCAGGGAGTCATGACTTGAAACCAACTGTGTGTATATATATATATATATATATACATACATACAGACAGTCAGGATCCTATGAGGGATCCCTTACGGCCTTACCGTAAGGGACTCCCCTTTTCCAATCGAATTGCGAGGATCCGAGCCGCTCAATGTGTTCAGAACGTGATTTTAAGGGCACCCGCCAGAAATCGCCCAAAAAAATGACCGGAAAGGGCTTGATCTAAGCAGTTTTTCATAAAAACACTATAAATACATTTTACGCAAAACTATTCAGATCAAGCCCTTCCCAGTCATTTTTTTGGGCGATTTCTAGAGGGTACCCTTAAAATCACTTTCTGAACACATTGAGCGGCTCGGATCGTCGCAATTCGATCGGGAAAGGGGAGTCCCTTACGGTAAGACCGTAAGGGATCCCTCATAGGATCCTGACTGACAGACAGTCAGGATCCTATGAGGGATCCCTTACGGCCTTACCGTAATATATATATATGCCTGAGTGTTGTTTTTCTTCCTCTTCGGGGATGACCCTTTTTTTTTCACTTTCAATAATTCCCTTCCAATGAGGGTTTTTTCTCTCTCAATCTCAGATATGAGAGTTTCTTTATGTGTTTTCTTTTTTCCCTTTTTCTTGGTTTCTCCTTTATCATCGAGATACTGTTTCAGGTCTTTATAAAGGTGGTGTCGTGGTGGTGATGGTCCATTGATCAAGCAAGGCAGAGGTAGTGGTGGTCTAATCAGATTGATTGGATTGACTCGCCATAAGTGTGTGATCCTGCTCTTGCTCTACAGAAGTGGAAGTTGTCATCGAAGATATTTGCTGCGGAGTTGATTGGTTAAGATTCGTAATTTTCTTTTTCTTTTTAGATCAATGAATATAGTTGCATACGGTTAATTTGGCAGCTTCGGATTTGTGAGATTCTGGTATTCGCACTTGAAAAACTAAACCTCCTCATTAACTATTGGATCCTATGTGGAACGATAATCATCTCCACGGCATTCATATCAGACAAAAAGGCCTAGGATCAATATCAGACGCACAATGCCCAAGGCCCCTAACTGCCACTAGTGTTCTATTAATTGAATTGTTCCCATCAAACAAATCCGCTTGAACAAATAATCAACAAACAACTATGCAATGCTTAGTTTGTTCTTAGGCAGTAATTTAGGATCAAAGTTCACTTCGAACTAGTAGGAGTAGCTTGTAGTTTGTAGCTTGTAGCAGTGTCGAGCGGGTACCACGTGGTGCCCGCTCGGTGTATCCGGGACGTCCATTTTAGTTTTGGACGGCTCGGATTTTGAGAGAGAAAGAGGAGAGCGAGTGTTTCAACCTAGGTCGTCCAATATATTTTTGGACGGCTCGGATGTGCCTGCTCGGGCACCATGTCAGCCGGGTGACGTGGTACCCACCCGACACTGAAAAATTTCTCCATCCAGGCTGTAATGTGTGTACATATTCTTTCCACAAATCTATATTAGTTTTATATAATTAACAATTTTTGTACAACCGCAAACACGCTCACAGTCAAATGAAGATCCACACACACATTGCACATCTAGTGTCTGTATCCACAAATAAATGTGAAGGTGTGTGTATTTGTTTGCGTAATGAGTTTGTGGTTGTAGATTTTTTTTCTATATAATCAATGGCGGTGTAAAAAAATGTGAGCCAGTCTAAAAATTGCGAGTCAGTCTCAAAATTGATGTTCATACAATTAAGCAGGCTTATCAATATACACGACTAATTTGGATCCGATCTGAAAAACCCAAATCCCATAACACCAATCCAATAAAATCTAAATCAAATAATTTGACTAACCATCAAATCCGACATATCAGAGATCCAATGCAGTAATAATAATTCAATCCTAACTTTGTTTTGTTTGAAGAAAGCAAAACATATGCTAAAATACTGACCAATTGAACTACGTATCAAGTACCTCTCTCTCTCTCTCAAAAGAACAAATGCTTAGGTTATTTCTGGGCGGGGGAGGCGCCGTGCCTTCCCCCGCCCCCCGTTCCCTTCACTGAAAACATCTCGCTATTTCTCCTCCTTGCCGTCTCCGTTTTCCTCTCCAGCAAGTCCCCGTTGGTTTCATTGCTTGGTGTTACCGATCTTGGGCCTATTTCTGGGCGGGGGAGGCGCCGTGCCTTCCCCCCCCCCCCGTTCCCTTCATTGAGAACATCTCGCTTCCTCTCCTCCTCGGTTTTGTTGCCGTCTCCGTTTTCCTCTCCAGCAAGTCCCCGTTGGTTTCATTGCTTGGTGTTACCGATCTTGGGCCTAACAGCTGGTCTCGTTTTGGGTGGATTTCCGTCGCTGATCTGCTTTGCTGCTCAATCCCTTCTCCTTTTCTCATCCCGTCGTTCCTGACTTGCTCTTCCGGCCTCCGTCACGAGTTTTCGCAGGAGGTGTACGTGGTGGCGGTTTGGAGCGGGCGTGGGAGTCGTGGGGAGTTGGTTCTTGCGGCTTTGTTCGGAGCTTCGGCCGGTTTCTCTACTAGGGGTCATCGGTTTTTGGCTTAACAGCATGGCGGAGGTCTAACGGTGTTTGCTCGCACAACGGTTTTGGCGTGTGGGTGGTGGCTGCTGAGGTTGGATGGGGCGGCGGTTGGACTGCAGTACTGTAGGGTTAGGGTTTTTCTTTTCCTTTTTTGGTTGGGCTTATCCCATTAGGTGTTGAGCTTCGGCCCTTTAGGTGTGGGCTTGTCCTATTGGGCTTTTTGGATTGACATCTTGCTAGTTGAGGATTGGGTCTCGAACTGGGCACATGATTGTTCCTAACTTGGTTTTAGGAATATGATGTCGTTCTCCTTATTTCTATTATCATTGTAACAATTTCAATGATTAATGAAATTTTTTGCCTTTCCAAAAAAAAAAGAGCCCTTAAATTAAACAATAGTAAATACGAACAATTGTTTTAATAGCACAAAAAACTACTTTATTAATTAATCAATTGTAAATGATACAAAGATTAAATGAACTATAGCAAATGACATCACATTGAGAGGGAAAAAAAAATTCCTAACTAAGCTGGCATCATACCCCAGACGATCATATGCCCATCAGTTTCCTATCCAACTCTTAAGCTCTTATGAGTTATGACCAAACAAATCGTTCTTGTAATTCCTTACTGCCATTTAAATCCCCAAAAAGCCACCAAAAAAAATACTCAACAATTCGATGCACAAACAAGATTATACCTTTCCTTTGATATTTGGTACCTGAGATAGCGATAGTGAGTAAGGTGTGAGGTCGAGTTCGGCATCTCTATCTCTCTTCCCGCTTTGTAAATTTGTATTTTCCCCTTCTTTTGGGGTTTATATGCTAAAATGTGAAAAAATTGGATCAGATTTGGATTTACAAATCGGATATCAGATTTTTCATATTCGGATTACCATACGGATTTACCAAAATTGGATCGGATCGGATATTTTTATTTTTTTTTGATCTGCAAAAGATGAAATTTTATTAAAACATGGGGAAAGGGGAAGGGGATCCAACAAAGATTGAGGTCAAAGTTTGAGAGGTAAAATTGAAGTTTTTTAAAGTTAATTTGAGTATCTGTTAAACATTGAGGTCAAAGTTTGAGAGGTATTTTGAAATTTTTCCTTAAAATAACCATAACAATAGCTACCAATATCAGTTGCCAAATTAAGCAGGGGTCAATCTTGTTAGCTTGAGAAATTAAGTTTGTCAAGTTGGTTGTCTTAGTTGACTAACAAACTAATATCACGCTAACCTCGGCCACTAATGTATACCGTATGACAAAAATAAAAAATAAAAAATCTTGTTAGCCTCTTCATCTCGCCATCGATCATTATTATATGTAATCCGCGTATCGTTTTTCTACTTTATATTTCTTAGACAATGTGACCTTTTTGACTTCATGGATAACTATTTTGGCAAGCCACCCATTAAAAATGGTTAGCCGAATTGAAATTAATCTGCTGTCCTTTGGTTGTTTCAAACGAATATATGTCCAGATAGATTACTTCACATATTTTTTTATACTCTGCCTCCAATATTTTTCTTAATTTCATTTCCCTGAAAACAAAATAAACCATTATACCCCGGGCATTGAGCAAGAAAAATAAATAGTACTACAAAGATCTCGACGTACACAAATGTATCTAGAACTGTCTGACGAATGTAGATCTGACACAGTTAGGTCGATCAAATTCGAACACATTTGTGACCGGACCTGTGTGTCCGTGCATGGCAGTACGTTTTGCTATACATAAATAAAAGAGCTAATTGGGGATATATATCTTTTTGTAGGTGCAACGTAGCAATCGAAAAGACTTGAATCATGGATCAATCTGACCTTAGCCGCCTTTGGTCAGTGCCAATGTTTGAATGGTCTTATACGTTAGTGCTGCCCAAAAAAATGTAGAAAGTGATAACTAGGAGTCGATCGGACACTAATGGACAGCATGGTTGAGTGCAAGATCACAAAATTTGTTTCAAATTAGACGGCCCTACCACCCAAACCCAAATATGGACACCATCTCCTAAGCACAAATTAAATTAGGAAAAGTCTACAATACTCACCCCTTAAAAGGGTGTACCATATGCATCTATTTTATGGTTCATTCATAACATTTTAGCGTGTTTCGTAACTTTTATTCTAGAATTCATAACTTTTCAGTAGTATGATTTATAACATTTTCATTATGATTCATAACATTTTGGTGTATCTCGTAACCTTTATATGATTCGTAACTTTTTAGCAATACAATTCGTAACATTTTCTCTATAATCATAACATTTTGGGGGTACATATGATACACACCCAAATAAATGGTGTGTATTGTAGTCTTTCCCATTAAATTAATCTCACGTTGCCGTACAGACAATACCATGATTGAGTTTTCTATAATAAAAAAAAAAATTTGAGTGTAACACTACAACAAAAAGTATATTTGGCGATGAAAAAATAAATTCGTCGTTGCTTTGACAATTTTCACGACAAAATTATTTCCTCGCCAGTTACACCTATTTAGCAACGAAATATAATTTTGTCGGTAAATTTTGTCTCTAAATGTACCAATTGACGAGGAAAACTAATTTTGTCTCCATATGTACCCTTTTGGCGATGAAAAATGTATTTCGTCAACAAAGGGATACATATGGAGACGAATTTATTTTTTCCTTGCCATAGATAACCATTTTGGCAACAATAAATATATTTCCTCGAGGGATACGCACGTAATTAACGATTCCTAGTACTCTGCAACAAAATGGAGTTACAGAGAGAAGGAATTGGACCCTTCTTGAGATGGTCGATGATGACACAAGCCAATCACCCGATAAGTTTTTGGGGAGATGCACTTTTGATCGCAGCCCACATCTCTATAAGTTTCTAGGGAGATGCTCTTTTGACTGTAGTTTACGTTCCTAACAGAGTTATCTTTTTGGTGACGAAATATATTTTCGTTGCCAAATGGTTATCTTTGGCGAGGAAAATTGTATTTCGTTGCCAAATTTACTTAAGCCTGCTCAACGAAATGTATTTCGTCATAGCAAAAATTAACTTACCATGTTATTCATGAACAGATATTTATGACGACGAAATTTATTACTAAAAGGTTGCATATAAAAAAAATATGGTAAGTTAATTTTCTTGCTTAACGTGTATTTTCTTCTTAATGTGTGTATTAATGTTAATGGTACCAGATGTTTTGAACTAAGATTAATTCTATACAGCAAGATAATTAATGAGGTTTTTTTTTTTTTTTTGCCACAGCGATATACATCAGCGGGGGTTAGTGGGGGCCAGAAGCTATCCATAGCCCTGGCCCCCTAAAGGGCCTGCCCCCTGTGGGGCTCGAACCCAAGACCTTCCACAAAGGGGAGGCAATGACTTACCAACTGCACTAAGCAGTGGTTGTCTAATTAATGAGGTTTAATAAATGAATTTTATGTTTTAAATTGAAAACATAACAAATAAAAACAATAATAGATTAGTAATCACATTTGACAATAGGGAAATCAAAAAGTACCAAAAATAAATGTCAAACATATATGTTCTATATTAGATATTTTCAATATGTATCAAAAAGTGTGTGTGGTGTAGTTGGTTGAAGCCTTACGCGAATTGCCTGGGTTCAAAACTTAAGAGACGCAAGAAAGTGCATTGGTTTATTTTTCCCATATGAAATTAGCAACGAATTTTTTTGTCTCCAATGGGTCACTTTGGCAAGGAAATCTACTTTCGTCTCCAAAAGGAATAATTGGCAACAAATTTTTTTTCCCGTTGCCAGGGTCTTTCGCGTGAAACTTTCTGTGACGAAGTTTTTCGTCGCCAATTCACTTGGAGATGAAATATGATACTTTAGAGACGAAAATAATTCCTCGTCTATTATTTGATTTCTTGTAGTGTTATATACTAGTAACAATTACAAAATTCTAAGTTCAATTCAAAAAAGATTGTTCGGTTTACAAAATAAAAACTTCAAGTAATGCAATTTGTTAGAAAAAAAAATATCAAACCTTTTGCCTTTAGTTACTAAATATTAATGAATTCTTGTAATCTATTACGGAAATTGATTTATACACTCTCCTAATTGATGCACACACTTTTTTTTTCTTTTAATGTATGAATTTACGAAATAGTCTAAAATTTGTAAAAAGTGTATGCATGCATGCAGGGACTATTTGTAAATTCACCTATTAAAAGACAAAAAAAAATAAAAAAGTGCTTGCATCAATTAGGAAAGTGTAGAAATCAAATTCATTTATTAAAACAACATTTAAATTTTTCTTGATAAAAGTTCTTGTATTTTCCTTGGTGGGTCCCGTTAGCACTGACCTAAGATGCATGCAAGGACCCAGGGGCGGACCCACGTTGGGGCACGTGGGGTCACGTGCCCCCATGCCTTTTTTTTTTTAAAAAGTAAAAATTTTTGTTTTGATATAAATATATAAAAGTTTCTTTCATTTGTACATAACCTTACTGTGGTGGTTTGGCTTCAGGCGCTTAGATAGGATTTCAGACACCTGGGTTTCGAACCCCAGGCGCCCCTGTTCCCTTCTTTTTTTTGTTTTTTTTCCATTTTTGTTCCCTCTTTCATTTATTTCTCCATTTTTATTCTACCTCTTTTCTTCATTTCTCCATTTTTGTCTTATCTCTTTGTGTTTTCCTCCCAATCCAAAATATTATGAAAATCAAATTTACTAAATTACTATATTCTTTAGTTTACTTTCTCTTGACTAATTTGTAATCTTACGGTTGCCACCGTGACAGTTGAAAGAGTTTTTTCAGCTATGAAAATTGTCAAAAATCGGTTGCGGAATAAAATGAGTGATCAATATTCAGTGGTTGAGCGATAATTTAGTGGTATACATACAGAGAAATATTTTTTAAAATTGTGAATAATAGGTGCCCCCAGTACATGAAATTCCTGGGTCCGCCACTGCAAGGACCTGAGAGGATCTGGTTTCTATTTGTCCCAAAGACGGATCCGGCCTCTATAAATTAAGCCCCAAGCACTGGCCTAAATGCAGTACCGCATTAGCATTCCTTCTCTCTCTCTCTCTCTCTCTCTCTCTCTCTCTCTCTCTCTCTCTCTCTCTCTCTCTCTCTGATATTACTGTGGTGTTGTTTGAAGATGAAGAAAGGGTCTTGTGCTTCACTGCTGTGTGCTCTGGTTGTGGTGCTGGTGGTGCTAGCGGAAGCACGGGTGACCGAGGCGGTGACGTGCAACCCCGCGGAGCTGAGCGCATGTCAAGGGTCATTCACGTCGTCGCAGCCGCCGGCGGCGGGTTGTTGTAGCAAGCTGAGGGAGCAGCAGCCTTGCTTCTGTGGGTACATGAATAACCCTAGCCTCAGCCAGTACGTCAACTCTCCCAACGCCAGGAGGGTTGCCTCCGCTTGTGGTGTCTCGTACCCGAGTTGCTAGAATATTTACAAATCCCAAAACAAAAGGAAAAATAAAGAGAGTATCACTATTGGCATGAAAGTGTTAGAATAAAAATGGATCACTACTACCTGTGTCCACTGTTTGTGAACTTGTTTTAATTAAGGATAAATAATAATACAACTCTGCCGGTGAGAGTGAGTCGTCGTTGCGTCTGTCATGTCTTTTTTTGCTTAGCTTGTTGTGTCATCTACTACAGTTTATGTATTAGCAGAAAATAATGGAAAACATGCTCTTATTAATTTCTAGTGTTTCCAGATCTGTGTCTCTATTATTTTTGCTGTATACAAGAGCTAATGGCCATCTTTTCGTAGGTGCAACGTAACAATCAAAAAAAACTTGAAATCATGGGTCAATCTGACCTTAGCCTTAATTTGGTCGATCAGTGCCAATGTTCTTATACGTTACGAATCTCACGTTGCGGTACGAACAATAACATGCGTATATGATTGAGTTTGTAGAAATAATTGGAGCGTACGTACGTAACAGTTACATTAATAAGGTCGCATGTTCGAATCTCTCGTAATTAGTCAAGAGGAGCATGCATGCTGAAGGACGGACGCGGATCTTTAATATTGGATGGGCGAACATTAAATATTGTTATGATCACATATTGCAAAACCATCTTTACGTTAACGTTTCTTAGCGATATGTTGAAATTAGACGTTTCGTATGAATCTCACCGAGTCCGAAACTGAACTTTCATAGCTTGTTCAGTCAATATCTCATTTAGGGCCGGGGAACCAGAATCCGAGATTTCGAGCAACGAGAGACTAGTTAGCGTACTAGTTAAAATGAGATAAATAACTCGTAGCAACGAGCCAACCTTGCGCACAAGGAAGAAAGAGAGAAACTCTGAAATAAGCCCGATGGTGGAATTACTAATTAGAAACACTGATAATCAACTCCCATAAACCCGTGGAAAGAAATAATAAATAATAAAAAAACTCCCACCCATTACGCCATCACAGTCTGATAGAAATGCTAGAGGCGATAAAAAAGAAGGAAACGCTTGACGTCAGTCTCACAACTCAAAAGGGAACTGACGACCATGGATGGAAAATACTTGCATATGACATACCTTGAGGTCCTTCTTTTACCATCTCCAACTCTCCACCTCTATCTTTTGTAGTGTTTTATTTTATTTTTTATTTTTTTTATGAAACTTTGTGTAGAGCAATTTTTGTATGAAAAATATAGGGAGGCCTCATTCAAGAGGTTCGCTTCCGGCCTCCGAAATATGTTTAGCTCCACCAAATAGTTACGGAGGCTTACACTTGAAACTTAAAAAAATGAGGTTAAAAAAAAGAAGGAAACGTAAGAAAAAATTCCCTTTCTTTGTATGGATTGTAAAGAAAGAGAGAAGAAAATCACAAAACTTGGCGTCATGCAAAATACACTTTCTTTGTACTCTGCCTCAATTATTTTTTCTTCCTTTCTCTTTATTTCCCTGAAAACCAAACAAAGCATTAACAATGGGGCATTGAGCAAGAAAAGAAAATCCATGTATATATATACGTTGTTTCCATATTAGAGGAAATATATAGTACTACAAAGGTCTGGACGTACACAGACGTATTCAAAAGTGTCTAATGAATTTAGATCCGACACGATATATAGATGTACATTGATCCCACCCAAACAAATTAATTTTGAACACATTTGTGACCGGATCTGTGTGTCCGTGACAGTTTTGCTACATAAAATAATAAAAGAGCTAATTAGGGCCATGTTTTTGTAGGTGCAACGTAGCAATCAATAAGAATTGAATCATGGGTCAATCTGACCTTAGCCTTTGGTCAGCGCAATGTTTGATTGGTCTTATAAGTTAGTGATGCCCAACAAAATGTAGAAAGTGATATATATATATACACACACTCCGGATCCCCTAAGGGATCCCGGACGGAGGCTTTGGTGCGGGATTCGGCTCTCAGCCATTGGATTTAACCCAACGGCCAGGAAAATAAAAATGCAACACGCGGATCCTAGAGAGTTGGGTTGGGTAAAATTGCGCGGATCCGGGTTATAACAAAACCCTCTACTTTCCCATTCGGCTTCCATTTCACGCGTACGTTAGAGAGAGAGAGAGAGAGAGAACAATCGAAGAAGAAGATCTAGAGAACAATCGAAGAAGAAGATCTAGAGAACAAGAAGAACGAAGAGAAGATCGAAGAACGAAGAAGAATGAGATCGACGAAAGAACGAGAACGAACTACACCACCAAGGTTCTTATTTCTCTCTCTTGAACGAACTAGATCTGTCATGAATGAACGTGCTTCGATTTCTAGGGCTTTGACTCAAAAGACGGAACCTTTATTGTTTGTTTGTTCTATTTTTTCTCCCCTCTTCGTGTGAATGTTTATTTTTGTTTGCAATATTTGATGCAATGAAGCCGATAAAATAAAAAAATAAAAAAACCCTTTGATGCAATGAAATTTTTCTGCAGTTAACTCTATAACATTTTTCAAAAGTGTAGAGTTGATCTTACTATTATCAAGACTTTGAACTAGTGTTTGGAACACCAGTTATCAAGCTTTCACTGAACTGTAGAGTTGATCTTACTGTTATTGAGCTTTCACTTATAATTTTCTAATAGCTTTCAAATGTAGAGTTGATCGATACTATTGTTGTATCATGTGTACAGATAATGAGTAATGGAATGTTCAAGAGCCCAGTGCTAAGGGTGGTGACAAACTCAGAGAGGGAGAGGCTCACTCTAGCTGTGTTTTGTCTCCCAGATTCCAAAATGGAGATCAGGCTGGTGGAGGAACTCATCGACGACCAAAGGCTGAGGTTGTAGAAGACAATGAAAGATTATGTGGCTATCTATTTCGAGAACTACCAGTTAGGCAAGAGACCAATTGATGGAGTAAAGATGTGATGTTTTTCCAACATTACATCATTTGTGGTTTCTATGCAGTTATAATGGAGCTTTGGGAAACAAATTCCAGTTTGAAGTTGTTTTTTTCTCCCCCAATATAGAATAATTGTAAAGGATGAACTATTTGTAAAAGATGAATGCAGTAATTCGAATGCAATAATTGTAAAAGATGAACTGTTTTTCCAACATTACATCATTTGTGGCTTCTAAATTATAATTTTGTTGGCATTTTCAAACAACATTATTTTTGTTTAAGTGGTTTATTTTCTCCCAGTTTAAGTGCTTAGAATCTAGTTGACGGAAGACGTATGACTGCACATGTTTTGTTTAAATTCCAGATTGTGGTTTTCAACTCTGACTTCTCAAGTTTCTCGCAACCAAACTCATTTGTGGGAACGATGTTGTTCCTAAATTCCTAGTATACCAACTTGATGAAAACTTGAAAGAGCCAATCTATGGCATTACTGACGTGGGTTTATTTTTGGTTCATGTGGCGTTCATGTGGCTCAAGCTCAGTTAAGCCAACTAAAATGATTCAAAACTCACAATTTATTGAATAAGATAACTAAGCACATAAGATAACTAGGTGTTGGATTATATTTGATGAATGTAATTTATGGCAGTCAAACGTATCGTGTCATGACCGTATCGTATCCTGAAAGATGTGTCTCAATATATATTGTGAAAGAGTTTCCCTTCGGTCTAGCCAGACATCACGTCACAGAAGCAACAGAAAAGAGAGCAAAACAATAATTCAATTGCAATTGAATCGGAAGTTTTAAATCTAGTTGACATGAATACATAATATTTTACAAAAGAGGCATGAGCTGAACATCATCATCCTTGTCTACCCTAAGCTATATTACAAGCAAAATGAAAAAGAAACCCAATATGTAGCCTAATATTGTCACGAGAGGGAGTGATGTTCCTTCAACCAAACAAGCATGCTCTCACATCTTCACAGATCAGCCTAGAGATAGCAGCACCATCCTTGCCCGTTTACAATTTGAAAGGCATCACTCCATTTCAGCTTCCAAATGCATAGCTCTCCTAGAAAACCCAAACGTATTGATCCCAAATGTCCAAATATCACCAGCAAAAGAACAGCTACTTAGCACACAATCTTTTGTTGAAGAGGAAATCCAGTGCACTTCCCTTGATGCCATATCTTGTGTCCAGGTACTCGTACATCGGGCTCACAAATATCTCCAAAAATGTGTGGAAAGTGCAGTTCTAGTGGAGGTGAAAATAGATAAATGAGACTATTGTTCATGGTAGATGAAGCTCCACGCATCAATCTTGTAGGTACAAAAGAAAGGCAGAAATCATCTACAACATATAATGCAATTTTCTTCTCCCCTGGACAGCCAAGAAAACCAAATTGGGATGAGGGGAATGCTGAATAATTCAACAATTGTATAGCAGAAAACAAAGCCTTGAGAGAGATTACAGCAAGAAACAAGGCAACTAAACCATTTTTAATATAAACCTTAATTTCTGGTTCAAAATTTCTGCAGTCACAAACCCTAATTTCTGGTTTGAAATTTCTGCCCCAAATTTCTGCTAAATCGAACGAGAGAGAGAGAGAGAAACAGATCCGCACTCCCTAACCCTAATTTCTGGTTCCAAATTCCAGAAAAAATACCAATTCGAAGTTAAATGCTCGAACCAGAGAGAGATACCTTAATCGCGGTCGTGGTTCTTCTCCAGAACTTCTTATCCTTCGTGTTTCTGCTATTGCAGTTCGAAATCAAGGGTTAGGGTTTCTGCTATTCGTACGGAACGAGAGAGAGAGAAAGATAAATCTTGTTCTTCGATCTTCTCTTCGTTCTTCTTGTTCTCCAGATCTTCTTCTTCGATCGTTCTCTCTCTCTCTCTCTCTCTCTCTCTCTCTCTCTCTTTCTAACGTACGTGTGAAATGGAAGCCAAGTGGGAAAGTAGAGGGTTTTGTTATGACCCGGATCCGCGCAATTTTACCCGACCCAACTCTCTAGGGTCTGCGTGTTGCATTTTTATTTCCCTGGCCGTTGGATTAAATCCAACGGCTGAGAGCCGAATCCCGCACCTATAAAGACCCAATTTTCATTATTATTATTTTAATTGGTTGTCAGTTGCCACGTGTACTTGTGTCGGAGTGACGTGGGACCCATGTGTGTATCTCGAGACTTTTTTTTCTATATAATTAGATATACGTTCGAGGCAAAATTTGAGTTTGGGGTGTCAAACTATAAATTCACGAACCTTGGAGAGTTGATTGGTGTTACTTTGAATCTAGAAGGATCTCTTGTGTAATTTTTCCAAAAAAAATCTAGATTTTTCCCCGGGGGGATCGGCTCCCCCATTTACACATTTCCTTGAGTTTTTTTTTATCTTCTTATTCTCTCTCTTGGTTCTCCGATTCTCTCTCTCATTTTATACACAATCAACAACAAATCTACTAGATTTTGGAGGATCTAAAGAAAGGAAAGCTTAATTTCATACCTAGAACTCAAAATCCTTGGAGTAAAAAGTGGGTTTGGTGAAGAATCAAAGCTAGGGCTTGATATTTGCATCTTTGAGGGAGAATACATGACTAACCCTCTTGATATGTTTATTTTTAGTATAAATGTTGTGGATTTTTTGTAGAACAAAAATATTATTTAGATTATGTGGAAAAATTGTGTTAGGGTTTTGAGATCCTACATGAAAAGCATGGGTTCTTGTTGATACTTATTAAATTCTTGAAATTTATGTGTTATTCATGTGTAGAGATGCCCAATGTTCGAAGGCAACCTATGTGAAGGAAAGAGTTTATGCGTGTTGAAATTTTAGTGAATACTTGGAGCTTGGATATTCGATAGGGAATTATGCAGATGATATTTCGGTAGAAATTATCCCGTTTGGTGAAATAGGTTGAGATATTTGTGCTCGAACTATGTTGGTCTAGATCTAGGTGGTGCACCTAGGAAAAAGCAAGTTGGGCTTGGCGAGCTCCTCGGTGAAAGATCGGAAATTGATGGGGTGGTACTTTGTACCCGATTACCCCAGAGTGAGGGTGGTGCTTGTACCCGATTACCCCAGTTCATGGGGTGGTACTTGTACCCGATTACCCTCGATTTGGGAGGGTGGTGCTTGTACCCGATTACCTTGGTTCATGAGGTGGTACTTGTACCCGACTACCCTCGGTTAGATGTTAGACTTAATTAACGCATGGTTATGACTTTGGGTTGAGCCTAGGAATGTTGAGAAAATGTTGGTAAGGCGAGGAAATGTATGAGGTGATTAATATGGGATACCTATGGATATTTGATAATTACTTGTGGACTTTTAACTTGGGAGTGTTTCATGACATTTATGTTAAACTTGAACATATTATTTGGTTTAGTCTTGTTTCCTACAAGCTCCGGCTCATGTTGTTTACACCATTTCAGGTGACAATGAAGTGCCGAGTACTTAGTGAAGTGTATCTACATGGAGTCTTTTTTTGCGTTGTTATTTTGTTAGCATATTTCTTGAAACGTGCAAGGCCATAAGGCCGTATTTGATACAATGTCTTTTGTAGTTTGATTGTGGAACCGAAAACTTATGTTATTATTTTGGAATTGTAAAATTAGGAGTTATGTACTCATCTTTTGGAAAGCTTATCTTATGGCTTGTAGAACTTATTTTTGACACTAAAGATTATAGAAAGAATATGTTGTTCTTGAGACTTATGGGAATAAAGCTAGATAGTTTGATTCTATTGAGTTTAAGATTGGTGAAATATCCTTCATGGTACCGGAAACTTCTCAAGCTTTTGTGAAAAATATATTCGTTATGAATTTCTTTTTCTTTTTTTAAAGGATAAACCTTAAGATTTTAAAGAAAGAAAAGTCTTTTATTTTGGTCAACCCTTACAATGTTTGTCGAGAATTTGACCTTTCAATGCTATATTTATGCATTTTTGGCATGTGTCAAGGTTGAATTTTCCGGGGCGTTACAGCACCAATGCCTCCGTCCGGGATCCCTTAGGGGATCCGGAGTGTGTGTATATATATATATATATATATATAGGTCGGACAGTACTAATGGACAGTACGGTTGTCACAACATTTATTTCAAATATTAGCCGTAGGTCCACTGTAGCAATTCACTTATGCTTTGTTTGGTTTCATTTTTGAAAAAAAAAATTTGAGAGTAATAGGGGTAATAAGTGGAGAGAGATAGAGAGAGAAATGATTGGAAGTAGGAGGAATCTAGGGGGAATCTTTTGAAAAATACTTTTCAAAAACTAAAACAAACAAGGCATAAGGCCGCACGTCCACTGAAAACTTTTGTAACGCTTTCAGTCCACTGCGCGTCCCAAAATACAAAAATACCCCTCGAAGACACGCTACAATGACGATGTGACAAAGCAGCTGTTCTATTCTGATCATCTGAGGTCTAGTGTCTGTGTCGAGGTGGCAACAACATTTGTTCGTCTGAGATTCGGTGTCCTAGTCGACGCGGCGGTGCGGAGGTTTTCTTGGCTGGAGAAGAAGAGTAGCTCAACCGGTAAAGCTGTTCTTCGCCGGAGAAGAAGAGTAGTTAATCGACTTCAGTGCTTCACTGTCCTCCATCAGTAATTATTGCCCCTTGGATCCAAATCCATTGATAAAAGTGGGAAACTTCAATGTTTGCTCCTGTGAGCTTGGGAAATGTAAGCTTGAAGAAACCTTTTTTCTAATTAAAAAAAGCTTATGAAATGTAAATGTGGAAGGTAGGTGGCAGATACTAGTATTTGTAGTACTAGGCTTTATTTATTTTTTTAAAATACAACTTAATACATAGACATATACAGAATACACAATTTCCAAAAATAACCTTATCTGTTTGTTTTTGTTGGGATTATACTGATTATAGATTTAGACTTATAAGAATATGCAGTTGTTTTATTGTGATTATACAAAATATAAAATTTGAAATAACAACCTTATTTGTTAGTCTTTTGGGATAATACAAATTACAGATTTGGACATATAAGCATATCTGATTGTTTTATTGCGATTATAAAAAGTTTTTTTAAATGATAACCATATCTTTTTTTTTTTTTGGGATAATATAGACTACTGCTTGACGATTTCCTAGTCCTAAAATTATGGGTTGCCCCAAGCGTAGGGCGGAGACCGACGTAGCACAATATCCGGTAAGACCGGAGTCGAATCCACTAAGGACGGTGAAGTGTGTGCTGTGGAACCTCGGGTTGTTAGAATTCGAAACGGCTCTTAGGTAGCCACCCCTTGTTGGTTTGGTTGAGAGATAAACTAAAACAAGAAATCGATTAACTATTCAGATAATTAAAAGGAGGTACGGTCGAAGGGTTCATAACACTCGTAATCAGTCCGGATTAGCCTGCTCCATTTGGCGTTCTTAAAAACATTTAACTTTAGTTTAGAAAAGATACCCCGAAAGATGCGAACCTTTATGGTCGCCGTATACCCATGCACAGCGAAGAATGAGTTTTGGACCCCATTCCCCCGTTCACATGGGCTCCGGCGATGCCCCGGGTTCGTCTAACGAATGTTCTTATTAACCTAAAATTACTTTTTCATTATTTAAAAGCAGGAGCAGTACCCGAACTGATCACGGCGTGCTAATCACCCCGCGACCCTACCTATAAAACTACTCACTCATTATTGAAAGAAAAATAAAAGAGATTTTAACTTGCATCATACTTCAATTACGGGAAAAAGAGAGATAAACGAAAAATACCAACTAATTGAATGCCAATAAACAACTTTAATTAAGAACGAAAACTGAAACGAATTACCGGAAGATGTGTTCTTGAACAAAACTTGAAAACTTCAAAGGAAAATAATTCTGGAACGGAAAGAACGAAAAGTAGAGCTGCTACGTAAAAGTGCGAACCCTAAAAACGGAGTTTGGGAGTATTTATATAGGTCCCCGAATAAAAAAGGAATAAAGAAAGAATAAACAATGAATGACGAAAACGAAAATTCTCCGATGTGGATCTCGGTATCAATACATGGGGTGGTAGTATCGATACAATTGAAACTGTTAAGCCTTGGATTCGTCTTGTGCCATTTTTGTATCGATACTTAAAATAATAGTATCGATACCGACGGCAAAACAGCCAGCTCTCAATCCTTGCGTGGGATTTGGCCACCCGATGTCACCCAACGCCTCACACTTCCGCCTTGACTTCTCATGACGACGTCCAAACCGGTCTCAAGGCCTCGCAATCCAATCTTGGCATAAAATCCGCCTTATTACCTGCGAAAATAACAAAAACACAAAACAAAGGAAAGCACGGCATCAAGTGAAAAATGGAATAAACCGCGCCTCTAATGCGCTAATTCGCCCTACT